>BMAO01033017.1:0-22782 GCA_019973975.1 Trichonephila clavata
TTTGAAATTTTAAAAAAAATGCAATCAAATCTAAATGCTTTGTTGGTATAATAATTTTTTTTACAACTTTTACCTTTCCTCCTCAATCCCTAGTCACCATCCGCCACAACTAAAATTGCAAAATATAACATACACACTATACTATAAATTGATTTTCTGTCCAAAAAAAATTTTTTTTTACCAGTTTTTCTGAAGAAAAACTCATGTTTCAAGGGGTTAAAAATATTGTCACGTAGAAAGCAACAAGGCGATGTTACCCAAGATTTATTTTGTCGTAGTGTCTTACACGGGCAGCACTACAACTGAAGTCTTATCCAGCTGCAGTACTTTTATAAAGCTGGTGGAGAATTCTAGAATAACCACCAGGGGAAAGATTAACATAAATTTAATTTACATAATTTGTAAATGTCTATAATAATAAAATATTGAAGTTCATAATTAAATTTAGCAAACTAGTATCTGGAAGGCTCGAACCCGAGCTGCTTGCATGGTAGTGCAGTGCTCTAACCTTTCGGCTGCTCAGAGTGTATCATTTGTGATAATATTCTGAACAAAATTTTCAAAGACTGCAGTGCTCTAACCGTTCGGCTGCTCAGAGCGTATCAGTTTGTGACAATATTCTGAACAAAATTTTCAAGACCAAAATATATTAAACTACTACTCCCTATAACACATACAAAATTAAATTTTGATTAATTTTCAAAAACACTCATAACACAAAAAAAAACATGAAAAATAACTTACTGATATTGGAATTCCATATTGTACAAGTTCAATAATAGGAGGAAAGATGAGAGCTAATGAGCTGCTTGCCAGTGCCCCCACCAAAGAAATCAACAAGTCCAAGTTAGGAATAGCTATAGCCATCAGAACTATGAGAAAAAAAAATCAATTATAATGTTAAAAGTAATGTAATAAATGGTTTAAAATCCATAATAATAAAACAAGCCTGCATTGGTATTGATTCATTTAAATAATTTATCTGGTTAGTTCAGAGGTTTTCACCCTGGGATCTGTAGAACCTTAGGTTTGTAGGGTGACTGGGGTTTCACAAGTGATTATTATTTGCTTAAAATGTAAAAATTTTAATGCTTATAAAAAATTAAATTTGATAAGAGAGAGTTTTGCTTGTGAAAATAAATACAAATAAATATTTCATGGACAAAATAAAATCTTAAATTTCATAAAAGTCCCATGCTTCAAGCATGAATAGATAAATGCGAAAAACTTGCCAAAGAACAACTTATTGACACATAAGCAGATTTAATGTTAAAGTCTAAATTTAAGTAGGAATAGTTTCTAGATTTCAGATTTCAATTTTGCAAAACACACATAGTTATAAACATTTTAATGTCATTCTGAACAATGTTTTTAAGTTAAAATATTTCTCAATTTATGTGGCAACAAAAACAAAATAGAGAAGTAAAATAAAGGAGAATTTTAAATGCTTCTCTATATAGCTTCAATATACATGGACTTCAATATTGTGTGAAAAAAATGCAAACATATATCTTAGTCATTAAATATAATACAATGGTAGATGACACCTTCAGCATTAATTAATAAGTAAATTCATAAAATTTATTAAGAAATACAGTATTTTTCAATTGTCTTTAAAGTACCCATCACACGTTGATGTACCTTAAATATTATTGTAAGATATATTCTAAGGCTTGGATTGGGTTCCCCGGAAATGCCTTATAGTTTCAAGGGAAGACCACAGGCTTAGTTGATCTAATGTCAGTTTTAAGAATAAAAAGCAGCCCATCCTTGAAAGAACCTTTAACCATTTTAAAAACTGGCTGATCCAAAAAAAATTAAGTATTAGTTTTGTTGAAACACTATGAATCTGAATTCCACCAATGGAGATAAATATTACCTAGGGGATTCAAAAGTAAGGTAACAAGTGCTCTCTGATAGTTGTGAAAATTACTCATATGAATATACATATATATATTAATCCCTCTGAAGATAACAAAGATGCATTCAAACAGTGTCGGAAGACAGACTAAAGATGACTAAATCTCAGAAGATGGCTGCGTTGACAGAAACGTGGTCTGCGATTGAAATAAGAAGAGTGATACCATTTCTGAATTTACAGAAAGGTTCTCCAACTGATATTCATCAATAATTGGTTGAAGTGTCACAAAGACAGGTGTTGTTTTGATGCACTGAATTCGACAGAGGCAAAATAAATGCGTGTGATGAAGAAAGAGCATTTTTGGTGGGAGGTATTGGACCATCCTTATTACAATCCCAACCCCACACCAAAAGATTTCCATCTCTTTCCAACTTTAAAGAAACACTTGGGGGGTCAGCATTTTAGAACTAATACTGAGGTTCAGCAAGCCATTTCGGCATGGTTGCACAACCTTGAAGCTGATTTCTACGATGCTTGTTTTTGATGGTTTGAAGTACCGAAAGAACAAATGCCTTGATAATTATGGTGACAATGTATATGACTGTAATATGAACCTCTACTTTTCTACATAGTACAGTTTTTTTTTATTTTGTGAATAAACGTTTACTCTGAATGGGCTTGCTACCTTACTTTTTGAAACCCCTGTGTATTATTAAAATCATTGAGATTCCATATAAAATTATCGAAAAGCCCTTTTTAAACTTTGATAAATTTAAGTCAAAGAAATTTACCATTCAAACAATTGTTTTATATCCCCAAATAGTCGAAATTTAGTATAAGAATGGCCGTGTATTATTCATAAATTTGATGAAATAACAGATCAGGAAGTTATTCACTAAACATCTTTTACATATTTGATTATCTATAGAGTCCTAAATATTCAACAATTTGTAACAGACTGGCATGGGATATTTTTAATCCAATTCATCCAATTCACTTCCATGTTATGACACCAGAATTTATAATTCAAAAAGTCTACTTTTTCTTTTGTATTTTCTTATTAAACATCAAGGTGTTGCCAAACTTCAACTAGGGGATATTATTGTTCAAACATAAATTGAGTTAACAAATATATACCTTGCCATTTTAAATATCATTTCAGATAACTAATAATTTTGCAGTTGAGCTTCATATAAGTGTGTGGATTAATTTTGTATTATAAAACTAATTTTTTTTATTAAAAATTTAAAATATTATTAACATTTTTAAAATAAAAAGGAATACGTTGGATTAAAAGGATTGGTGTTGTTTGCTACAAGTTAATGTTCACAGGGGTCTTTTACAATCAAATGATTACATTTACTTTTCACAAATGAAAAATAATAATTTAGCAATCAAATAATGTATATATAAAAGGAAAATAGAGTGGAAAAAAATCAAATATAAAAATAAATCAATTACATCAGCATGAATAGAAAAAGGTCAAAGATTTCATACAAAATACAATTTACATAATCATAATAAATACAAAATATTTTACTAATGATAACTATAAACAAAAATGAAAAACAGATGACTGTAAAACAATTCATCCACTGTGTGTGTGTGTGTGTGTGTGTATGTGTGTGTGTGTGTGTGTGTGTGTGTGTGTGTGTGTGTGTGTGTGTGTGTGGTGTGTGATATGTTACATATTAAAAGAAGATTCGCAAGTTGTTGTTTTTTAGTTTGAAGGAAAAATTGTTAATATTAATACAACATCAAAAAAAAATTAGTGTAATTCCTATTTCATTTTATAGTAAAGTTCTTATTGTGGAATTGTATCAATCAATATAAGTACCTCTTCAATATAAGTATTAACTCTAATCAAACTCTGTACTCTCGTCAATATAAGTATTAACACTAATCAAACATCCTAGACTTGCTTTCCTCATAAATGGGTTATTAGGGCAGCTAAAGAAATATTCCAGTTAATCACGATCTACACTTCCCACATTATTCTCTTTAATTAAATTCTTAAGAATTTTCAGTTTTCCTCCTTATATTACAAAATCGATAAGAGAGAAAAAATAAAACATTTTTCCTCTGCACAACAATGTTCTTCAAATATTATTTTCCACCACATTTCAAAGCAAAGTAGATTTGCACAGCATCTACTGTATTACAAATTTTTCTTATAAATAAAACTAAAATAAAGGGTGGAGGGCAGTAAATATTCATGTGCACTAAACAAAAATAAGATTTATAATTTGCTATCCTTAAACAAGAAATAGTGATCTGTTTTTAAAAGTAAACTAATACCCCCTGTTGTCTTCTAAAATAGTAATAACCATTGGAAGTTACATCTGAATTTTGAAACTGTCATCATAAATAGGTAGTAAGGTTCCAATAAATAAAAAAGTGAATAAAACATAAGAAAAAATTCTGGGAAATTAACAATCCATAAATATCAATTTGTGTTACATTCAAGAAGGAACATAGCAAAGTTTTAGATGTGCATTTAATAGTCTGATTTTTGAGAAAATATATGCAAACATAAACAGTGCCTTTCTTCATTCAGATTTTCTTTTCAATACTAATTATGTCAGAAAAAATGCAAAACATAATAGGGCAAAAAGCATGATTCAGATGTATACAATATACAGAAAAAAATCTGTTTTGTGACATAATTATAAGCATTTGGTCAAAAAACTTCAAACAATATGAACTCATTTTGGTGCAACACTCAAGCTTAGGTCACTCATAATCTCATCAAGGTTTAATGATGAACATAACAATAAAAGTATTAATCTACAAAAACAGAATACTTACAAGTAATCAATACAAGAAAGGCTCGAAGCAGAAGTTCAAAAATTAATTGCTGCCTGCTGCTGAACCTTTCCAAGCTGAACTTTTTCTTCAAAAAAGGCCAAATGATAGATATAGGCACATACAGTTGGAGAGCATATGAAAGAAATATAGCCAAAGCAAACATCAAACGAATCAATTCACTGACTCTGAAATATAAAACAAACTTTCAAAAATAATGAATTGAGATCTATTGATAAATAAAATGATGAAAATTTAGAACAATTAAATACGCTATTTAAAAAACATACAACTGAAATAAAAAAGGATCTAATAATTACAAAAAAGATATTAAAGTTCCTCCACTGCATGAAAACAAATTCTCATACATGCTATTTCCATATTAGTTGTTGACAAATAAATTGACACAAATTTACAAGAATTAAATACAAAATTTAAAAAAAAGAAACATTCAACTGAAATTTTTAAAAATCAAATAGCTGCAATGACAATACTTAGGAGACCCAAACATTGTAATTGTATTCAAAATTTTAACAAATGAGTCTTCTTTATGTAGATGCTGCCTCATAAATTAGCATAAGTAAAAATCTAAAAGCTGTTGAGAAACTGTTTTTTGTTTCTCATTTTCCCCTTTTTGCTAAAATCTATAGAATTTTGGGTACTTGCACATTAGCCCATATATTTGGAAATATTCCACTTTAACTTCTGTAGAAAATAGGTCCCAAATTTTAATAAATATTCACAACAAATTAAGAAGAATGCAGAACAATTTACAAATTATAAGCAACATTATTTTGGAGCATGCATAATTAACATTGTGTTTGATCATACGCGAAAACGGTACAACTTACAAAGAAGGTTATTTTTTTCAAGCATGGGCTAAAAAACTCAATGCATCTGGACCTGTGTGCGAACACAGATTCAAATGCAATGTTTTAAATTATTGCAGCATTTCGCAATGTTTTTCAATTGACAAAATTGGTCGACAGTATAACGCATAAATATCAAATTTTCCAGTCACAAAAAAAAAATCGAAGATAACTAAAAACAGGAAGGAAAAAATCTTAACAGCAAACCTCTTTTGCATTAAAATTCTTGCATATGTTAGGACAAATTATATGTCTTTCTAGAGATACAAAATGAAGATGAAACCACAAATAAATAATTAAATTCTGTTATTTTGCCAATATCTCTGATTACACTCTTTGTATCTTTAGGCTACAAGTTATTGGCCTTGGCACAAGTGTTTTATCTGAACCTCCAATCTGACGATCAGCAAGTGTGCCATGAATGCTTAAAATAGCTAAGATTAAAAGGGATCCTACCTCGGCCGGTTGTTAAATGCTTTTACTTTTGTCCTTTGCTGTTTGGAACTTGCAGGAGAAGGAGTCACCATGTACCTTCTTCCTAATGAAGAAAGTCATTTTTGCTCTTGATTGACTTTCTGAACAATACCATAGAAGGTTGTTTTTCAGCCATTACAAACATCCCCAGTACATTTAAGTGTCGTTTGAAACATTTTCCCATTGATGTTATAGGCAATCTTATGAGATGGTGGCTCTGGCTGATGAATGTGCCTCACTAGTCAATTTTTTCTTATTAAGAATGTCAGACTCTTTATGGAGTGTAAAGGTTGAAGCGAGTGAGCTATTTTTTCTGTCGTAAGGATATCTGTGTGATGTGCCCCGCGTTTTCCCGCTATCTCCAACGCATTCTTTCTATAGGGACCATACCTTGATCTATAACGCTGTGTGCAATGATCTTACTTTATGTTATGTGCTAATTACATTTTTATTCATTATCGTTTTATTAATTTGTCCTTAATAAACTGATGTTCAGAAAGATCTGAAGGACTTATTTTACAAAAAAAAACAACAGAGTGCATAATCAGCCAACAGAGTTAGGCTGTGCTGCCCTCTATGCTCTTTTCCTGAATCACTATTTCAATTACAAGCTATTTGTAGCAGGTTACCTAAGGTGACCTTGACTGCTGCTTTGTGGCAGAGTGATTTAATTGCTCACCTTTGGGTCCAGAGATAATTTTGAGTCAGCTTTAGATGACTGGGAAGAAAAAAAAGCCTCTACTAAGACCAATCATTTTTGGGTTTTTATTTCTGTTCTTGATGTTTGCAACTTCTGGAGAAATAGACACAATATTTTTGTTCTTATCTATTTTTAAAATTTATACTGAAAAGTACTTTATTTCTGAATACTCACTAGATATACTTCAGCAATTTAATTATTTCTATTCCTTCTTTTAAAATAATTTTTGAACAATTATTTTCTAAGAACAAACCAATAACCATGGATAATATTTGAGAAGCACATAATTAAAAAATATTTTATCACCCATTGCTAAAAAAAGTTCAAAATTTTTTTTTAAAAAAATTTGAAATTTGTTTTTATAAAGGACAAAAAGAAATGCTTACGATTCAAGAGGAAGACTGAAAGTGATGCTGGGCTTGACATCATCTCCATATTTCAAATATCCATAAAAGCCAACAGCAGTATATAGACTAGCTACTATCACCATCCCTGTAGTGAGAACCCCACTTAACCCTCCAAAATCTTCTGGAGTAGACATGGCATTTTCTAAAGGAAGAACCTGGAAAAGAACAATTGTGTTTAAAAATATGCAGGGTTTTCATAATTTTAAACTAAACAAGTACCATATTATCCTGTATATAATCCGCAGCTGCATATTATCTGCAAAGCCGTTTTTTCGGGTGCGAAAATAAAAAACGTTGCATAATACGCTGCAATTTTTTCAGCGAATAATCCAAAATACGTAGTGCCGATAACTTAGTGTAAGATAAAAAAAAATACACAAAATGATTAAAATTATAAGTAATAAATTATACAGTAGAAAAAAAAATTTTGTTAAATTCTTTTTTCCCTCGGACATTTATTGTTACCATAATTTCTAAGCATTCGATTTTAATATCTGTTAATTCCAACGTCTAAAGGCTGTAATTTCTTTGTCAGTCCTACAGGTATTAGTTGCAGATGCAGATTTCAGGGCATGTTTAACATTCTCACTGGGATGTGTTTCATCGAGTCCATAATTAAAAAAGCTTTGGGTCACATTTTTCAAAATTAGCCTTTTTATTTTCCCCTCCCTGAATATTTGATTTGTCACCGTTAAACAATTTTGCAGTGTCCCGATTTCCTACTTCGATAGCCTTTTCTATAACGTTTAGTTCAAAATTAGCCGTGTAATTTATACGATTCCGCTTCAAACATGACAATATGTGCACTTGAATATTTTCATGACCAAACAGCTCAGGTCAAGACAGAATGCAAAATGACGCCAGCAACTAGCAACTGTAATATCTTTGCAAGGAACCGAATTCGTTTTTGAACGTAATTGAACAAAAGTGATTGTAGCTGAAATATGTCGAGGGATCAGCGCCATCTGTTATTTATTTTATAAAACATAAATGGTATTTATTTCAAAACTTTATTGTACACTTTCTGATGGAAAATGTTTATCATATTATCCACGGCGGGGCGTAATAATACGCACAAGGAAATTTGAAACTTTTTTTAACACATTACCCGCTGATTATATACAGGAAAATACAGTATTATAAAAAAAATTAAGGCAATTCCTACTTAGGTCAACAAAGAATAATTTTATTTGTTATTTTTTTATTAATTAGTTACAATTAATATAAATATGTATATACATATGACAAAATCACAATATTAAGTGACAAAATAGAAAGTAACTTTCCTTGCATTTTCCTTTCTATATATGGTGTTGGACTACTTTTTATTTGTTTGTTACTATTTATTCATTAATTATAAATTTAATTATTCTAATAAAATTAAAAAAAGAAATCACATTTTTAGAAATTAGGCCATCTAACACGCTATCTATTGTGCTACAAGGACACAACAAACAATTTTCCTTTCTATATATGCTGTTGGACTACTATTTTTATTTGTTACCATTTATTAATTTTTTAATTTAATTTGTGAATTAATATTGGAAAATACTGTAATAACATCAAGTGTCATCCACTACAAGTTTTAAAAAAAATGCATTTGAACTTGAATGTGAATGAATAGAAAGCTTTTTATTAACGATTGAAAATTTGAAGATATATATATATACAGTCGAACCTCCACATTATGAACCTCTATATTGCAAATTTTTCTATACAACAAATTTTTTCTGGAACCAAGAACATTTCATGATTTTTTTCGTAAAATAAACTCCTAATAGCGAAGTGCATTTTCTGTATAACAAACTTTTTCTCTTGAAATTCAATTTTTTTTCTCCCTATTTTTTAAGTATTTCTCGATATTTCAAATTATTCTCCCTTTTAACACATTTTATGGTGGTCATAAATCTTGAACTGGTTTTGTTAAGTGCCTAACTCAGCGAGAGCAATACAATTAAGGGAGTTTCATTCAAAAAGTACAACCTTTGACCCCCCCCCCCCCCGTCCAGTTCACTGGAAAAATCTTCGATATCTCCTTTAACCCTCAGAGGAGTTATCTCATGTCCCCATGTCTTTGAACTAGTCTGTTCATTTGTAGTGTTAATCAGTCATACTGGTAACTTCGTTTCTAGCAGCTCAAAAATGTCAAAATGTAAGTGCTTGAGCCATCAAAGAAACAAATTTAATTCTTCAGAAAGTGGATAAAAGCGTCAAGAAACTTTCACAGCAGTTTTTTTTTTTGATAGTTAAGATATATAAAATAAATATATATTAACTTACAAGGAGGTGTTTATAATTAATTTTAATATATAGTGTTTATGAATTAAAAATGTTTTTTATGTGATTTACTAGCTGTTACCCGCGACTTCGTTCACGTAGAAATTTACAAAAAAGTGTTTTGTTCAATTCACAGATCTTACGAAAACTTAATAATTCTGTATTCCACGTTAAGAAATACATACACGCTATATATATAGAGAGAGAGAGAGTTTAATGTCATTTTTTTACTTTGTGAATCAATGTTTTGTTTTTATATTTTTGTGTTCTTTCTGCTTTTTGGTGTTTATTGTTTTATTGTTTTTATTTTCTTTGTTTTTTGTTAATTTTTGTGTGGTTTTTTTCGTATAAATTTATTGAACATCCTCTCTATATACAGTATTAAATTTATTGAAAAAAATCTCTTTATATACAATATTTGGTGTACGATTTTCTTGAGCTAAAACAAAAACGCCAGTGGCATTCCTCGCACGTGAACATGCCACGTATAGTTGGCCATGTGAAAAGCAACTCTTCGTTAAATCTATGTCAACTTTGCTTAACGTTTGCCCTTGTGACTTGTTAATTGTCATAGCAAAGCTGACACTTACAGGGAATTGTAGTCTTTTGAATTCAAACGGGAAATTCGATGGTATTATGGGAATTCGTGGTATAAGTACTATGTTACCTTTTCCGCATCCGGATATTATACGACCTTCTATAACGTTTCTTTGCAATGACACTATTCGCAACCTAGTACCATTGCAAAGTTTTGGTGAGTTTAAATTACGGAGTAGTATGATGGGAACGCCAATCTTAAGTGCTAGCTTGTGAGGAGGTAGACCAGGCACAATTATACTGTATAAAAATTCTGTTGGATAACTAACCGTTTCATCCGGATTGCAAACTGTATTGATGGAAAGGTATGTTTGTAATTCACCAGGAAGCTTATTTAACATGCGCTGATTAAGCGCAGTAACCTGGTTGTTTATAGGTGCTAAAATGGATCTTTCACACAACCCCGAATCTTCTTTTATATTGAGATTGTGAACATCATCATAAATGCTATGTTTTTTTATCAAAATCTGAAATATTTTCATGAATAAAAACCTAACACGGTTAACATCGATTTCTAATTATTATACTTAAAGTCCAGCTGTTAAAGTTTAAAACAGCTTAAATATAACGAATTAAAAAAAACTCACAATTAAGAAATTAAGAACAATTTGAATTATTTTAGAAACAACTACCTACGCAGTTAACTAAATAAAATAACCTAAGAGTAATTTATCAAAATCTGAAATATTTTCATGAATAAAAACCTAACAATGTTTAACATTGATTTCTAATTATTATACTTGAAGTTCAGCTGTTAAAGTTTAAAAAAGCTTAAATATAACGAATGAAAAAAACTCACAATTAAGAAATTAAGAACAATTTGAATTAAGAAAAACAGAGGTAGAAAAATGAAAGATACCTTGAAAATTATTATTCTTCGATTACAATATAAATATTAAGCAAATAATAACTATTGTTTAAATGTGACTAAAAACGTAAATTAAAAAAAAGAGAAAGGATTAAAACTTATCAATTTTTTGTTTCTTGCATTGCTTTTTGCTTATGAAGCCTTGATTTATTATTTTTAAAAGTGCATCCGAAACAGCCGATGCTCTACTTAACTGAACAGTGAGATAACTATCATAAAAAAAATTATGGCACGTGTCAGCGAATTATGATGTGCGCGTAACACTGTTATGTCTCATGAAGAGCATCGGTCGCCAGTAACCAAAACAACGACTTCATTAGCTCAGCTTGGCGTTCAATTTGGCGTTCATCTTGGCATTCAGTTTTACGTTCACCCGTATAGTTTCCGTTCCCGTAAGAATACGGGAATAAAATATAGCCTATGTTACTCCCCGTTAATGTAGCTTTCCATTAGTGAAAGAATTTTTAAAATCGCACCAGCCGTTTCCGAGATTAGCCGGAACAAACAGACAGACAGATAGACAGACAGATAGACAGACAGACAGACAGACAAAAATTTTAAAAGTTGGTTTTTTGTTATGAGTACCGTATATACTTTTAGTGCATTAAGTAAAAAGCTGTTAATTTGAAATTACAAACAGACACTTCAATTTTATTTATATGTATAGATAAAGGAAATTGAAAATGAACCCATGTATAGCAAATTTTCCATATAACGATCTTTTTTTTGGAATTTCGTGACTTTTGTTATATAGAGGTCCGTCTGTATATATATATAAGGAAAAAGTGAACTAATAGTAGGAATTGAAAAATGTACAATAGTAGTGTCAAAATTATTTTCCCTTGTGTATTCTTTTTAAATCACAAAATTTTGTAAAGAAAGATTTAATTTAGATACTTACTACTCCTATGCCTTCAAATGCATACATGGCAGTTCCAAAATACAGAGGAAGTTTCTTGATAGGTGCCACATAGGGACTGAGATTACCTGAATGTGATCCTTTAAATAGGTAATAAAAGACCATCACAAGCCCCGAGCTTTGCAGGACATTAGCAATGGATGAGAAAGGGGAAAGTGTACGCAAACTGCGAATGAAGTTGAACAGAATCATGAGAGGAAGCAAAATAGCCATGTAGCCATGAGCAGAGATGGGAGTTGAGCCACTCAGATTTTTCACCACCTGAAATAAAAAATTTTACTTACAAACTTGATTTAAGACAAATTTTTACTCTACTTATTCAGTTTTA
Source organism: Trichonephila clavata (assembly GCA_019973975.1). Lineage (NCBI taxonomy): Eukaryota > Metazoa > Arthropoda > Arachnida > Araneae > Nephilidae > Trichonephila > Trichonephila clavata. The sequence continues at coordinate 12,106 of BMAO01033017.1, forward strand.
CCTAGGAATTTTTTTTATTATTTGAAATGAGCATCAAATCACTTATAAAGATATTTAATATCTTGAGAAAAAATTTGTAAAATAAATAGAATTTATTGCGATCAAACAGCAGGTGTAATTTTACAAATCTTTTTTTACTATAAATCTAGATGCAACAATACAGCTTACTTTTGTTACAATACAGCTCAATAAGAGAAGGCAAGTTTTCTCATGGAATGTCTGAACTTTTCAATTTCATGTATTATTCAAAGACAATGATTTAGTGTGATTCAAACAGACACAACTCTGTTTACTTTTGAGAATCCAATTACTTATTAAAGTATTTTTTAAAAATTGTTATAGCCTAAGTTTTCTAAAATTTTTCTGTAGTAAAAATTAACAAATTAATTTAGTTTATCTTTAGGAGGCATTAACAATTTTTGACACCCTTTTATAAGCTTCACTTGTATGTAATGGAATCTTAGAATTTAATTTTTTCACACTTTAAAATTAAACTAATTCGAAATTCTGCTCACTTGTCCAGGACTGATGACAATACAATAATTTAATTATTTTGTTTCATTGTCCTGATCAGGATCATCAAGATTAACGATTTCCCATGTTCAGATCCCATCCCGCATCTGGCAATTAATTTCAAATCCCATTTTCAGATTTGGCGACTAAAAGATTAAATTACAACTTAGTTTGATTAACTATCAAAGGGTGTTTTTTTTTTTTAATAACATCACTAAATATCAATCTGACATTTTTCCCTCCATGTGCTTATTAGAAACATGAGTTGAAAAATTTTCATAGGAATATATTATAAAAAGAAAAACAAAATTTATTAATTTATTTACATGTATTCACTGCTTATGACACTAAAAAAATTCTGAATCAAAATTAGTGATCCAAGAGGTTAAGAGACTAAACAATCACAAAATATGTGAACTTTTGCAGCGTAAAATGTCTTAAATTTTATGTGAATAAAAAAAATTTTTATCAATTTCAAAATGATTTAAAATTTACCCACTAATAATAGAAAAATATCTTGTCTAATTGGAACTCTTTACAATCTAACAATATATCATATTAAATTAAATTTGAAATATACACAATATTTTTAATTTTATTTTAAAGTACCATGTTGAAGCATATCAGTTCATAAGAAAGTTCAATACTCAAGCATTGTCTTTCACGAAAAATTTCAGATTTTAGTCATTCTTAAATTTGTTAATTTTTACCAGCCAAAGACATACTAATCAGGATTAATAATCAGACACATAAAAAAAAAATTACTTTAGCAGACATCTTTTTTTTAAAAAAAGTTTTTTGAAAAAAAGGTGCAAACTAGAGAAAATTATGATAAAAACTATTTAGCTTTATTTCATAATAAAAATTAATGATCAGTTTAATTATGCATAATTAACTAACAGTATATGTATGTGCTTTTAATGCTGACATAATTAAAACTTGCATATAAGATTAACTTTATCATATTCATTTTAATTATATAACATAATAACTAGCACTTTTATAAAATTAGTTTTCTGTATATAATTGGTAATTACATGCATATTACAGGATTTATTCATACACCAAAAGAAATTCCATAAAAGAAATCAAAACAGATCATGAATAATCTTAAATAAAATAGAAAGAGTTTTCAGGCAACAAAGCTATTCATATCCATTTCTTTTGAGTGAAATCTGTCTGAAATTTGTTTGAATATTTTTAGTGTAAAAAAAGTTCAACTCCCCAAAATACCCACTTAAAAAAGTCTTGCAATAGAAAGTTGGCAAAATATGCTGTTACAAGCAATATCTGGGGGGGGGGAGAGACTGTCCTATGCTTAAAAAAAATATCAGATTCATACTTTTTATCTTTACACAGATATAAAATATTGAAATTTTATTGCAAGTTGAAAATAAACATTTAGAACACACTATACATATATACTGAAATTTTACGGTGGGAGGGGGGGGGGATTATTGGTTTATTCACCAATTCTAGTAACTTCTTATATACAGAAATAGATCAATAAGACATTTGATCAGATTATACTTTAAGTGAATCAATTAATATTCCAAAGGACAAAACCTTAAAAGAAAAAATATTAAAACTGACATTTAGAAAAACTCATATGGTACATCATATGATTCATCACATTGGTTGGAAGTAATTGCATGATATGAAAACCAAAATTGGTGATAGAGTAATATTACAAATGTTTTACCTTATACTGCCTATGTAAAAAAAAGCTTTAATTAATTCAGAAACTTAGAACTAAAAAGAGACAAGTAACTTACCTCATACAAACTAGTCGATACAAAAAGGAAATAAACACAGCAGAATCCAAACTGTGTTAACATTAGCATTGAATTTACACAAAACCTTAAAAATAAAAAAAAATGTTAAAATTTAAACTAAATATATACAGAGTTATTTATAAAGGTTTTCTAAAAAATTACATTAAACAAGTATTTAAGTTATAAAATAATATTCAAATTTATAAAAAGAAAACATGAAAAGCCTCCCCCAGATGTGTATGTGGACTAGCAAACCAAAAAATTTTATACCCTTATGCCAAACAGGCATTGGAGACCTATGGCATGTAGAGGCACTTAGAACTAGTCTACAAATTTGTCAATTTTTGAGCAGATGGGATCTGATAATTTTGAAATATAGCTTATTTGACTAATATCTTCAGAAATATGTAAAGCAACACCTATGAAATTATGACAAAATCTGAAAGATAACTAACAGATAAATTAACAGCTATTTTAAATTATTGGATGTCATTGATGCAAAGCATTAATTGTTTGAAGAGATAATTACATGTACTCTACTTTCCGCTTTCAGTTCTACATTACTATGTGAACAAATCGTTTCTCATACAGAAAATACTTCAAGTTTACAAAGAAGTCATTAACAACAGAATGTTTAGAATCGTGTGCAAGTATCAAATTAAAAGTCAAATTATACCCCTGATATTATGATATGAAGTAGAGCTGTAGAGTGAGAAAGTAAACATTAAAATATTTTTTTTATTTAACAATATTGAAGAAAAATATATTTTAATTTTATATTTATTTCTTACTTTAATAAAGGTTTAAGAAACACATAATATATGTACAATTTTAATTTTATATTTATATTGAAGGAATAGTTATATTTCATGTTGTTTATTTTTATGTTAATAATCTTTAACTGATGCAAAATTACTATGTAATAAAACTCCCAATTCTATATTCTTGATCACAAAATTCCATATGTATTTCAGAAAATTTGCCAATTCTTTTAACAATAGAATGGTCTATTTTGAGCAATTGTTATATTGAACAATTACTACAATTATTTTGCAATTAAACTTGATTTCCTACCATTTGGGATTTGTAACTGTATTTATTCTTAAAATCATCTAGTATAATGAACAAATTCATTGAATAAAATGACTGAATATCATTCATTTAATGTTCTATTTATTGAATGAATGATATTTACCTTGCAAAAGGAGCAAATCGTTGAACTCTTGCTGGTCCCAATCGGAAAGCTTGCTCGGCTGTTGATGAATAATCAAGAGATATACAACCTAACCTAAAATAATTATATTTTATCTCTTTAACTCAATTGTCAAGATATGCTATTCCATACATTATAAAAAACAAGCAATTCTTAAATGAAAATAACTATTAAAAATAATTGAAAACCATAAGTGGAAAAAAAAGTAATTGAATAGAAAAAAACACATTTCACTCACTAAATATTCTCCCTCACTTATTTTAAAAGCATGGAAAAATAAGTACAATAGTGCAACTCTAACAATAAAACTTCATAATTCAAACAATAAACACAATGACATACTAAGATGAAATCTGAACTGTATTTTAAATGACAATTTATATAAAAAAAATTAAATGCATCAAAAAGTAGTATTTTATTAAAGAAATACAGAGGGGAAAGATACTTATTCTTTGATTTAGGAAATCAGAACCACTAATGACACTGATTAACAAAAAATTTTCATTTGTTAAATTTTACAAATATATATATCAAGCAGAAATTTTTCTGTTCAATGTGTAAGTTTTCAACCCTATAATTTTAATCAACGCAATTAAACATTTTTACAGTTGGATAAAAATTGTCTACTTCATACATTTAATTTAGCTTTTTAGGAAATAGATGGCACTGCTTCAACAGCTGTGTTGTGCAGTTGTATCCTGAATAGATTGGGAGAATTATGTATTATAGGAGAGATGAGCATATGAAAGAAAGTTATGAGAGTAAAATTAAGAAGGTTGTAAGAAATGTGGAAGTTTAGCTTTATTAGTTTCAAAATAAAGTTATTTGCTGTTAACTTAACTGTCATGATATTTTGTTTCATTCATAATACAAACAAAACAAAAAGGTAAAATGAAATAAAAGTTAGTTTTTAGAAAAATACATCGATATCAAACTTCATGGCACATGGATAAAATCACCACAGATCTATTTTGAGTAAAGAAATGTACTGAAACAAAAAGGCTAACTATAATCAGAACATATAATACAAATATTATTCTAAATATCACAAAATAATTTGTTCAATTTTGAATAAACAAGTTTTTTTTAAATTTATTTTTAACAAGAAGCATTTTAAAAAATAGAATAACTAATATCTAGCAATATACTAGACACTAATATATGATGAATGTCGTAAAAAAAATACTCAATTATTCAAAATGAATGGGAAATCTAAAGTAATAAAAATCCTGTTTAAACCATTATATGTATGAAAATAAAAAAAAATTATTACTTCTTACACAAGGATGGTTCGTACAACACAGTTCTAATAATACATTATATGATAAATATTCAATACTTCATGCTAAACTACAATTTTGTCTAGGTATAATCAACTATGCAGTTTCTTCATCAATATTTTAATATTCAACTATGTCTAGCAAAATATTCAAGATTGTATGCATTGTTTTATAAGCTTTTTCTTCAAAAAGCAAGAAATTCTTCAACACATCCCAAAAATATTTCATCTTTAGTTAGAGAGAGACACAAGTTCAAAACATATAAGTTCAAATATATATACAGATCAATTTAATAAATTAACTTTAAATTTTTTTTTTCAAAAATTTGGATGACGAGTAGGATAATCCCCTTCCCAGCTAACACATTCATGGATAACAGAGTTTACGGTACTCTAATAAACATTACAGATTTATATAGTTTCATATATATAATTAGCAAGGATAAATTTAAAACTATATATGATTATTTATGTGTTGTAAAAAAAACTGAACAAAAAATTTTTTAAAGTAAAACAAAATAATGTCTAATTAGGGAAAATAATTATTTGTTTTAACTTTTTACAGAAAATTCCTCTGAAATAATTTGATCTCATTTAAGTTAAATACATTTGAGGTAAGTTTATCACATTCAAATTCAAACACTAATTTTTCTTTGATTTCATTTACTTTTAACTAAACTCTCTTAAATTTTTTTTAAATTACTATGTTTTATACAAAGTTACAGGATAATAAAATTTTAAACATATCCTTATTTCTTTTCTACTGTTTTATCTCTAAAAAATTAAGACAAAAATTTAAACAAGAGAAATGCATAAAATACAAATATTAGAATCTTATATTCATTTTTTTAATAAAGAAGAAACAAATGCTTACTTTCTAGCTAAAGTTTTGCTACTGATGACTAATAAATGCATACAATGGACACAAATAATACCTAAAATTGGAATGCCTATGGTGCCAACCTAAAATTAGATATAGAACAAGTCTCAATTAGACATATTTCAATAAAAAAATAGTTTTGTTTTTAAAGAATGGAAAATATTATTCTAAAAATGAATCCAACTATTCCACCAAAAATCTCATTTAATAAGCTTATTTTTCTACTTTCCATATAAAAAACATTATACAAACTATGATGAAGAATTAAACTGATTTAATAGTTCAGGAAAAACATACACAACATAATGCAAATAATAGTTGCAATGTAAAAAAAAAATTTCGCAGCAAAAAATTCTTCCACCTGATTTGTTGAAGAAGAAAGCAGCAAATAAGACTGGCATAACTGAATCAAATATTAAATCCATCACTTTCCATGTCACATAAGTTCATTTTATATTTTAATAAATAAATTATGATAATGTGCATTTACTACAAATCTTCCCACTAGAACTGCAAAAATTAAAACATTTCTACCTCAATAAAATCAGACAAAATAAGAAATATTTTATATAACTAACATTAAACACATATAGCAAACCAAAGAAATATAGCAAACCATTGACAATAGTCTACAAATGCTAATTCTACCTTATGACAAAATTCTTTACATGTTTAAATCATACTTTTCAATAAAAAAAATCATATTCATAAAATATGTTTCATTACAATAAAGTAATTAATACACTGAATTTTCAGAGACAAAATATTATTTTTATTGCTTTAAAAAATTTGATATAACAAAATTTTTTTAAACATACACAGTATTTAGGAGATAGCCACCCATACACAGTATAGTGGTTAGTGATGCTGACTGCTATGCCACAGGCTGGGTTAAATCCTGAGGAAAGCCTGAGTTTTTGTAAATGTATAGTGCCTTTGTGGCATGGGAGCACTCTAATATTCATCAAGATACAAGTCCTCTTATAAGGTAGGAGTAAGGGAAGAAAGGTGGGAGGCCCCTGACACCCCATGGTTTTCTCCCTCAAAATTGGGGAGGTCCCAAGCCAAAACATACTGTCACCTGCATGACACTCAAAGCTATGGCTAAGGACAGGCATACAACTAGCCCCTTACCACAATGAATTTTGTGGGCCTTGATCTGACATCGTGGATCAGGTGGCATAAGCAACAACACAGAAGATAGATGGTTCTATTTCAACATCAACATGATACAATTGTCTATCAGGGAAGTAGATGAATGCATCAGTAATGAGTTAGAGGAAAAGAGTATAATTGTGGGGCTTGTAAGAAGAATGACCTGGTATAGTTGCACTGGTTGTATAAAAGTTAATTGCAAAAAGTGTTGAAGGGTAAATAAAGGTAGTGACATCAACAATATAAAACAAACAAATATTATTTGAAAAGGAAAATTTTAGCAAATTGAAATGTTTTTAGTGTTTTTAAGTTTAAATTTGCTCTTTTCTTTGAAATTCTGTCCTCTTAACATTTTTACGTGTGGTGGTATGTCTCTGAAACCACCATTTTCTACAAAATACCTCTAAACGCACAGTGGTATTTGAATGAAACCAATGGTTCTAAAGACATCTTTGAACTCTCTTAAAAGATACTAGATGTCCAGCACGAGAAAAAACTCCTATTTCTGTGAGAAAAATGCATCATTTTAAAAGCCTTTTTTCAACACTCCAAAAAGATTTTTTTAGCAAATAAAAATAGACAAAAATTCAAAGTAAGATATATACATTTTTGCTGCATATGCTGTTCACAGCATAACTAATTTTTAGTATGATAAATTATGAAAGTGCCTTATATGAAGAATTTTTTTCCTGTGGTTTCAGAATGATACCAAAGCGCACCTAGAACATGAAAATTGTCTGTTTCTTCTCCGGCTTATAGCACACATGCGTAAGAGATATAGCCCTTCTTTTTTCTTTTCTTTGACTCAGGCAGTGAAATAACTAATAATTTATGGGAGGGGTTGCCATTGATTCGGGGAGGGGTTATTATTTCAGTATTACTGCATGTTTTTAATAATTTAATAATAAAGAAACAATGAAAAAAACTTTACTGGCTATTGAAGTTGATTTCAATCACTTAGTTATATTTTGCATTATTTAATATTTAAAAGTAATTCTAATACTTTATATGGCATATTTTAGTAATTTATTACAAAATATATAAAGAATATTCTTACAAATCTGATGCAAATCATATATTGTTCATCTGAGAATTATGTTGTAAGTGTGCGGTGGTACTTCTGTGAGACCCTTCCCCATAGGGGGGAATGTACTGTAATTTTTTTTAAGGTATTTTCTCTGTTCTTAGGTTCTATGCATTGCATTTATAGTTTTATTTTGAAAAATTCAGCGAATTTATTTTTCACGCTTCAAAGGGTTAAAGCTATTTCAGGCTTCTTATACAAAATAGTTCAGTTATTTTGAGCTAATTCTACATGCATCATGTACACATTATTTGTGCCCATCCGGTATAGTGGTTAGCGATGCTGACAGTTATGCCGTAAAGCCTGGGTTCGAATCCCGGAGAAGACATGGATGTTTGTAAATGTATAGTGTCTTTGCGGCATGGGGGTACTCTAAATAGCCGTCGAGCCGCAAGTCCTCTCGTGAGGTTGGTGGATGGGGAAGAGAGGTAGGAGGTCGCTGACCCTCCCCAATGGGTGTTCTCCCTCAAAATTGGGGCAGAAACGAGCTAAATCATACTGTCACCTGTATGGTGCTCAAGGCTATGGCCAACGACAGGCGTACATGCAGCCCCTTGCCATGATGAATTTCGTGGGCCTGGATCTGACGCAGTCGAGATCAGGTGGCATAAGAAACAACAACAACACATTAATTTTCTAGGGAAAATTTTTAACACATAATGGGATATATCTTCCCTTCCCTTTTAAAACATTAATTTGCTATGAGAGAGGATTTTTTTTTATCAAACTGATAAAATTTGTAAAAATTCAAAATAACAATGTTTCAGGACATACATATGAAAAACATTTGAAGATATGATATAGAGTTCTGGAAATTATTAAAGGATTATTTTCACTTTAAAATTTATTTAAATGTTTATAATTTTGGTTCAATATGCAATACTAGAAAACATCATTTCAATATATATGTTTCATTTTAACAATGGTACAAAGCAAGTATCTTCTGATATTTTGAGCTAGATTAACTACATTAAAAAAATACAATGCATAATGTTTCTGAAAAAAATTATAAAATTGATTTTATTTTGTATTTATAAAGAAGCAAATTAAACTACACATACAACAAGCAATTATTTCTATAGCTAATAATTATTGAAGATAAAGCACAATATAAACTTGCCATTAGGCCAGCATTCGACACTGCATTTGGCATAGCTAAAATTCCAGTGCCAATGTTCCCTTTTAACAAGTGCATCAAGGTAGAAAAATTCCTATAAAAAATAATTTTTTTTACTTGTTAATGAAAGAGAAAAAGGTATGCAATATTCACACACATTCAGGATGTGATTTCAGACTTAAAAAAATAATAAAACATACAATATCAGCCACTAAAATTAGAAGAAGCAAATTTAAGCAATGTCCCTCCTCCCTCCTCTCAAATGGGCTAAAACTTCACAGACATGACAAGTCCCCAAATGTGAGACATTTCATGGTGGCACCATCTAGTGGCGGCTCTCACTACCAAATCTGGATTCTTGAATGAAAATGATTTTACGTGCGTAATACATCAATAACAGTTGTAATTAATAACTAATCCTCATTCATAACACCCTTCACATTTACCAAAGCTAAATTGAAAGAAAGGAGAAATGAATGTGTTAAACAAATTTCAAATCTATAAAAACAATTAAGAAATTGATAATTTAAGAACTAAATTTGTAAATCTTCTATACATTATACAAATTAAAAAGAAATTTTCACAGATTAATAATAACTGTGTATTTAGAAATATAGTTTACTTTTACAGGATGTGGGTAGGATTATTTCAAATTCAAATAGATTCTTAAAGGATGAGTTTGGTTCAAAAATAAACCATGGAATTTTTGCTTTTTTTAACTGTTTTCTGAACACCTGTGATCAAATAAACCCATAAGAATTAATCACTTGACAGAACTTTTGTTTTCAGATGGAGATGTATAATATTTAATCTTTCTGTTTTACTTCTTTAACTGTAAAGACCCATATTAATCAGCAGAAAAACAATATGTTATCTAGTTGCTATTGTCCACTGACAGTAATATCAATCATTACCAAAAAAAATAGGAAGGAAGCATTGCTATAAGTCCTGTCCTGACAGTAATTTTTTTCCCCAAAAGTAATAGATGATTTAAAATTTCAGTCTATTGGCTCCATAAACAGTAATTAACCCTTTTCCAGTTTTGCCCTTATGCCAGACGGGCACTCTGTTCGAGTCCCTACTGGGCTTAAGGGCCTTCTTGTTTCTCTATCGTTTGTACTGTTTCACCATATCTTTTCAATTTTAGTATCAAATTAGTTGAATAGATGGCGATAGTTGTCCATTAAAAGAGGTTAAGTAAATGTGATAAAAAAAACTGTACAGTAACTGTACTTTATTTAGATTTACAGCCATAAGTGTGACTTCACTGTTAAGCATTCATGTAGAAAAAAATTCAACTTACAAAGAAAGCATTATTTTCATTAAAGTTAAAAAGTTATTTTAAATGCTGAAAAATATTAAAATATTAATTTTAATAATGTTTCCTGTTTAAAATAATAAAAGCAATTAAAAAATGTGAAATTCTTTTCTTGAATTTGGGGGGGAAATGAAACTATTAAGGAGCTGATAATGTTGTGAGTGATATATTGATCAAATGCATGTCAGTTCAAACAGCAATTTTATAAGCCTGACAATTGAATTAAAGTCATGTATTAATGAATGTTCAGGCTTGTTCCTAAATAAAAAAAATAAATTGAAAGTAAAAAATCTTTTTTAAAACAAGCTTTTATTTAAACTCGCTAAAAAGAATAAATAAATTT